>JAZFAV010000014.1:0-2500 GCA_037954035.1 Rosalia funebris
AACCTAACCTAACCTAACCTAACCTAACCTAACCTAACCTAACCTAACCTAACCTAACCTAACCTAACCTAACCTAACCTAACCTAACCTAACCTAACCTAACCTAACCTAACCTAACCTAACCTAACCTAACCTAACCTAACCTAACCTAACCTAACCTAACCTAACCTAACCTAACCTAACCTAACCTAACCTAACCTAACCTAACCTAACCTAACCTAACCTAACCTAACCTAACCTAACCTAACCTAACCTAACCTAACCTAACCTAACCTAACCTAACCTAACCTAACCTAACCTAACCTAACCTAACCTAACCTAACCTAACCTAACCTAACCTAACCTAACCTAACCTAACCTAACCTAACCTAACCTAACCTAACCTAACCTAACCTAACCTAACCTAACCTAACCTAACCTAACCTAACCTAACCTAACCTAACCTAACCTAACCTAACCTAACCTAACCTAACCTAACCTAACCTAACCTAACCTAACCTAACCTAACCTAACCTAACCTAACCTAACCTAACCTAACCTAACCTAACCTAACCTAACCTAACCTAACCTAACCTAACCTAACCTAACCTAACCTAACCTAACCTAACCTAACCTAACCTAACCTAACCTAACCTAACCTAACCTAACCTAACCTAACCTAACCTAACCTAACCTAACCTAACCTAACCTAACCTAACCTAACCTAACCTAACCTAACCTAACCTAACCTAACCTAACCTAACCTAACCTAACCTAACCTAACCTAACCTAACCTAACCTAACCTAACCTAACCTAACCTAACCTAACCTAACCTAACCTAACCTAACCTAACCTAACCTAACCTAACCTAACCTAACCTAACCTAACCTAACCTAACCTAACCTAACCTAACCTAACCTAACCTAACCTAACCTAACCTAACCTAACCTAACCTAACCTAACCTAACCTAACCTAACCTAACCTAACCTAACCTAACCTAACCTAACCTAACCTAACCTAACCTAACCTAACCTAACCTAACCTAACCTAACCTAACCTAACCTAACCTAACCTAACCTAACCTAACCTAACCTAACCTAACCTAACCTAACCTAACCTAACCTAACCTAACCTAACCTAACCTAACCTAACCTAACCTAACCTAACCTAACCTAACCTAACCTAACCTAACCTAACCTAACCTAACCTAACCTAACCTAACCTAACCTAACCTAACCTAACCTAACCTAACCTAACCTAACCTAACCTAACCTAACCTAACCTAACCTAACCTAACCTAACCTAACCTAACCTAACCTAACCTAACCTAACCTAACCTAACCTAACCTAACCTAACCTAACCTAACCTAACCTAACCTAACCTAACCTAACCTAACCTAACCTAACCTAACCTAACCTAACCTAACCTAACCTAACCTAACCTAACCTAACCTAACCTAACCTAACCTAACCTAACCTAACCTAACCTAACCTAACCTAACCTAACCTAACCTAACCTAACCTAACCTAACCTAACCTAACCTAACCTAACCTAACCTAACCTAACCTAACCTAACCTAACCTAACCTAACCTAACCTAACCTAACCTAACCTAACCTAACCTAACCTAACCTAACCTAACCTAACCTAACCTAACCTAACCTAACCTAACCTAACCTAACCTAACCTAACCTAACCTAACCTAACCTAACCTAACCTAACCTAACCTAACCTAACCTAACCTAACCTAACCTAACCTAACCTAACCTAACCTAACCTAACCTAACCTAACCTAACCTAACCTAACCTAACCTAACCTAACCTAACCTAACCTAACCTAACCTAACCTAACCTAACCTAACCTAACCTAACCTAACCTAACCTAACCTAACCTAACCTAACCTAACCTAACCTAACCTAACCTAACCTAACCTAACCTAACCTAACCTAACCTAACCTAACCTAACCTAACCTAACCTAACCTAACCTAACCTAACCTAACCTAACCTAACCTAACCTAACCTAACCTAACCTAACCTAACCTAACCTAACCTAACCTAACCTAACCTAACCTAACCTAACCTAACCTAACCTAACCTAACCTAACCTAACCTAACCTAACCTAACCTAACCTAACCTAACCTAACCTAACCTAACCTAACCTAACCTAACCTAACCTAACCTAACCTAACCTAACCTAACCTAACCTAACCTAACCTAACCTAACCTAACCTAACCTAACCTAACCTAACCTAACCTAACCTAACCTAACCTAACCTAACCTAACCTAACCTAACCTAACCTAACCTAACCTAACCTAACCTAACCTAACCTAACCTAACCTAACCTAACCTAACCTAACCTAACCTAACCTAACCTAACCTAACCTAACCTAACCTAACCTAACCTAACCTAACCTAACCTAACCTAACCTAACCTAACCTAACCTAACCTAACCTAACCTAACCTAACCTAACCTAACCTAACCTAACCTAACCTAACCTAACCTAACCTAACCT